>OY856410.1:1147979534-1147982034 GCA_963693085.1 Alisma plantago-aquatica
ATATCACAAGATCAATTAATTCCTAGACCCAAACTCCACCAAACATCACGACCCATTGTTCTATATATATGCACGACAGTGATATCAATTGAGCAATAATTCTTCTGAGTAGAGTTTTTAAGCAGTTCTGTCACAATCTATGTTTAAGATGGCGGGACGCACAACTTCTGTTATAGTATACCAAAATCTATCCATATTAGGCGGAACAGCTACATCAACAGCTGATGCATGGCCGCTGATCTTGCTGGCTATTTGTTGCGTTTTTCTATTGCAGCAACTCTCGTGCCTAGCACCTGTGCAGGTGGACGAGGACAAGAGCTACCATACTGTCCATTTCAGCACGTCCACGATTGGCTTCATAGAGCCTGGCCTTCGACCCCTGCGGTGATGGGAAAATTCTCAGGCATCTTAACCCTGACCGTGTAAGCGAGTAGGAAACTGGAGAGACAGTGCACGCCGTGATCAAATACAGGCAGTCCGCACGTCCGCATTGAACAGCCGTCCGCACTAGATCATTACCCTATATTTATATATATATATATATATGGGATATATTGGTTGCCCGCACGGGTAGCAGCAATTAAATACTCGTGCCGCAAGGCTTAAGTGAAATCCGGGTCTTGATATTTACCAATGCTGCCACCTAATATGACGAGCGTCTCCTAGCCTGCGGACGGAAGTTCTCTAGGCCGTCTCCGCAGCCGACTACCAAGTTTCAGCGCTACTCCAATCCGGCATCTGCCTCGACAAATAGCATTTTAGGCAGCTCCCATGGATTTAATTGCAGATAGCGACTTATGATGAAAACAGGGCAAGGCCTCAATAACACCTGGTTCCGAAAGTTGTGTATGGCTAGTCTATTAGAAGAAGCAAGCAGCACATGGTTTGTAAATCTAATAGAAAATCATCAAGCCTTTCATCATACCACAGTTGATTATGACCTGGATCGTTGCTATTGCATTTATGAATGACATTTTCCCCATCTCGTCTCGCAATCTGATCGCTAATGATATCTTCCGCAAATATTCAAGTGCATTGCACATGCGACGGCGAATATGATGTGATGGTTGTGATGCCATTACAGAGAGACAATGATGTTATTTTGGGACAGGGATCGCTCGTAAAATCGATTGGGAGGATCAGGGAAACGAGGCCATGCCCTGAATAGGTGGTGCAGCTGTAGTGAAAGAGGCAAAAAGACTAATAATATGAGAATTTAAATGTCATCCTGTTGTAGAGAGTTAGTCACTTGGGGGTGTCACTGTGTCAGGTGTGGACAGAGACATGGAAAGAAACGAGCATGTCCATCGTGACAGATCGGGACACATACATGGATTTTAGCTTCTTCACTGAGGATCTCATGTAACGAACACTTCTCTAGACAACTTGTTTCATACAAAAGTGACGCAGACATATAGAGCTACTGTGGCCATGTGTGCTCTGAGAGGACATTAACGGGTCTTATAATTTTCTCCTTCAGCTGGAAGTTGTTGGGGGTGTCGACTAGCTGCAATTGTTTCTAAATGTAGACAGATTTGATACATCTTATCTCCAACTGTTATAAGCAATATGCTTCTCTTTATATAAAGACTACAACAATGCATTCACACTCGTTTCAAATCTGACTATCCATATTACAAAATTGTCACCTACATTGTGGTTGGCTCTTGCCTATTACAATGTGACTGTTCATATTACGTCTGACACTTACTTATTACAATATGACTATCCATATTACGAACTGTCTCCTACACTTATGGTTGGCTCTTGCCTATTATAATGTGACTATCCATATGACATATGACACTTGCTTATTACAATATGACTAGCCATATTATAAAACTATCACCTATATTCCAGTTGGTTCTTGCCTATTACAATGTGAATGTCCATATCACAGATGACACTTTCTTATTACAATATGACTATCCATATTACAAATTGTCACCTACATTATGGTTGGTTTTTGTCTATTGCAATGTGACTGTCCATATTACAGATAACTTGCTTATTACAATATGAGTATCCATATTACAAGTCTGTCACCTACATTACGGTTGGCTCTTGCCTATTACAATGTGATTATCCATATTACAGATGACACTTGCTTATTACAATATGAGTATCCATATTACAAAACGGTCACCTACATTACGGTTGGCTCTTGCTTATTACAATGTGACTATCCATATTACAGATGATACTTGTTTATTACAATATGAGTATCCATATTACAAAACTATCACCTACATTGCGGTTTGTTCTTGCCTATTACAATGCGACTGTCCATATTACATATGACACTTGCTTATTATAATATGAGTATCCATATTATAAAATCGTCACCTACATTACAGTTGACTCTTTCCTATTATAATGTGATTGTCCATATTACATATGACACTTTCTTATTATAATACAAATTACCAAAATTGAGCGTATACACAAAGACACCAATAACCATTGCCAAGAAGAAGAAATATACAATTATCCAATATAT